>BPLQ01015636.1:0-14202 GCA_021605075.1 Caerostris darwini
GTCTAGGTGTCTACAAAGTGGGATAAGAAACAACAACAGCAATCTTTGCCTCATATCGAACCAAGTTCCCTCAGCTATAAAACTGCACTATTTACCAATCTAAAAAAATATAAAATGAACTACGGATTGATTTGAAATCTTTTCCAGGTCTAATATAATATCAAGCAAGAAAATACGTTCGGTTTTTATCATGAACTTAAAAAAATGGGGAAATAACCGAAGTTACTTTCTTGCCAACCAGTTATATAAGGACAAAAATTTATAAGCTAATATGTATTTAAAAATGTACTTAAATTTCGTGCTTTAATTATTTTTATTTAAAGGATTAATTTTTTTTACTTGTTCTAGGATTAAAAAACATTTTTTTTGAAAATAGGGAAAAAAAGTATAAGACTATAATATTGTGAAATTTTTGCTTATTTTGAATAGATTGCATATTATATTTTATTATAAATCTGCTTAAAAATTACAGTGAAAATGTACGACCAAAAACATATTTTTTTTTTACAAATATGTCCCAAGGAAAAATTAAAAATTTCACACTTCGAACATTTAGTTTCGCTTAACATTTAGTTACACTTAGTTCACACTTAGTTTCGAACTTCGTTTTACTAAACATAAGACGTTTTCTTTTTAAACTTGTAGCGTTTAGTAATAAAAAAGTAAGTTTTCAATATTCTATTCTGTTTTTTTTTAAAGTTACAGGTAAAAAAAAAAAAAAAAAAAAAAAGAAGTAAAAATTAAATTTACTGCTTTGCAACATAGTTGCTAACTTCCAAAATCAGATTTTGAAGATTTCAGAAACAGCAATTACAGAAACTCTTTTTTCACTTTCACAGACGTAAATCACTTCTTTATCTTTTCCAAAAGATTCTTAATAATATTTTCTTCTTTTATCATTCCATCTACAATGCTTCAACGATTTCCAAGTATTTCACATTGAAATCTTTTTCCAATAATGTGCCTCACTTTCAATTCGGTTAATTCTTTCTCACACATCATTTGCTGCTGTTCTTCACCTCTTCTCTTGATCTTTATCTGAAATACCAGACTTCACCAGAATCGGATAGACCAACCTCTGTACACAAATTCGCCAGAACCGTTCCTTCCGGATTCTGTGGGTATTCTTTTTTTACAACAGTTAGCTCCATTAAGAACACTTTTTATGGTCCCTTAAAAAGAATAAAGTTTTTTTCTGAGATATATTTATGACTTTCTAATCGATCACGATAACTGCAATTCGGGATTTACCATGGGAAAAATGTCTGCCACAGAACAAATACACGCACGAATTTTGTGAAGCTTGACTATCACGAAAACAAAAGTGTCGGAATGTTAGTAGATTATTCGAATCAATATCAGAAAAACTGATTATTAAGTACATATAAAATCTACTGTAGGAATTAATTCTCACGACTGAAACAATTTATAGCGTTTATTTCAGACTATCCGTATTCATCTGTTATCAATTTTGAGAATATTATTTACTTTTGAATATTTCAAATATTGTGATGAATAATAATGGGTTGAATGCATTAATCTTTTTTAATGTATTTCGTATTATACATATTAAATTTTCCCTGAAGATTGGATTTGTTTCCGTGTTTTTTATCCAACATTCCTTTGTATTTTTTACTATTCTGTTTTTTTATTGTATTTTAAAGTAACATGTTCGAAATAGGAGTTAAAATGTTACTATAAGGTAAAAGGATTTAACAAAATATGTAATTATTAAATTGTTCTTTGGACTAATCATATTTGTGCGTATTTGTTAGAAGTCTTGCATTACAGGCTTAGAACATTGTATTTGTTTCCATGTTTTTTTTAACACACTTTCCCTTGTACTTTTTACAATTTTTTTTATTGTATTTTAAAATAGGATGTTAAAAATGGGAGTTAAAACGCTATTATAATTAAAATGATTTAACAAAATATGTAATTATTGAATTCTTCTTTGGACTAATCATATTTGCGCATATTGTTAGAGGCTTTGTATTAGAGGCCTAGAACATTGTAAACGTTTCCATATTTTTATCCAACTTTCCTTTGTACATTTTTACAATTTTGTCTTTTATTGTATTTTTAAAGTAGGATGTTAAAAATGGAAGTTAAAACGCTATTATAATTAAAATGATTTAACAAAATATGTAATTATTGAATTCTTCTTTGGACTTATCATATTTGCGCATATTGTTAGAGGCTTTGTATTAGAGGCCGAGAACATTGTAAACGTTTCCATATTTTTATCCAACTTTCCTTTGTACTTTTTTACAATTTTGTCTTTTATTGTATTTTTAAAAGTAGGATGTTAAAATGGAAGTTAAAACGCTATTATAATTAAAATGATTTAACAAAATATGTAATTATTGAATTCTTCTTTGGACTTATCATATTTGCGCATATTGTTAGAGGCTTTGTATTAGAGGCCTAGAACATTGTAAACGTTTCCATATTTTTATCCAACTTTCCTTTGTACTTTTTTACAATTTTGTCTTTTATTGTATTTTTAAAGTAGGATGTTAAAAATGGAAGTTAAAACGCTATTATAATTAAAATGATTTAACAAAATATGTAATTATTGAATTCTTCTTTGGACTTATCATATTTGCGCATATTGTTAGAGGCTTTGTATTAGAGGCCTAGAACATTGTAAACGTTTCCATATTTTTATCCAACTTTCCTTTGTACATTTTTACAATTTTGTCTTTTATTGTATTTTTAAAGTAGGATGTTAAAAATGGAATTAAAAAACGCTATTATAATTAAAATGATTTAACAAAATATGTAATTATTGAATTCTTCTTTGGACTTATCATATTTGCGCATATTGTTAGAGGCTTTGTATTAGAGGCCGAGAACATTGTAAACGTTTCCATATTTTTATCCAACTTTCCTTTGTACTTTTTTACAATTTTGTCTTTTATTGTATTTTTAAAGTAGGATGTTAAAAATGGGAGTTAAAACACTATTATAATTAAAATGATTTAACAAAATATGTAATTATTGAATTCTTCTTTGGACTTATCATATTTGCGCATATTGTTAGAGGCTTTGTATTAGAGGCCTAGAACATTGTAAGCGTTTCCATATTTTTATCCAACTTTCCTTTGTACTTTTTTACAATTTTGTCTTTTATTGTATTTTTAAAGTAGGATGTTAAAAATGGGAGTTAAAACACTATTATAATTAAAAATGATTTAACAAAATATGTAATTATTGAATTCTTCTTTGGACTTATCATATTTGCGCATATTGTTAGAGGCTTTGTATTAGAGGCCGAGAACATTGTAAACGTTTCCATATTTTTATCCAACTTTCCTTTGTACTTTTTTACAATTTTGTCTTTTATTGTATTTTTAAAGTAGGATGTTAAAATGGGAGTTAAAACACTATTATAATTAAAATGATTTAACAAAATATGTAATTATTGAATTCTTCTTTGGACTTATCATATTTGCGCATATTGTTAGAGGCTTTGTATTAGAGGCCTAGAACATTGTACGCGTTTCCATATTTTATCCAACTTTCCTTTGTACTTTTTTACAATTTTGTCTTTTATTGTATTTTTAAAGTAGGATGTTAAAAATGGAAGTTAAAACGCTATTATAAGTAAAATGAGTTAATAGAATATTTATTATTAAATTGTTCTTTGGACTAATCATATTTGTGCGTATTGTTAGAAGTCTTGCATTAAAGGCCTAGAACATTGTATTTGTTTCCATGTTTTATCCAACTTTCCTTTTTGTACTTTTTTACAATTTTGTCTTTTATTGTATTTTTAAAGTAGGATGTTAAAAATGGAAGTTAAAACGCTATTATAAGTAAAATGAGTTAATAGAATATTTATTATTAAATTGTTCTTTGGACTAATCATATTTGTGCGTATTTGTTAGAAGTCTTGCATTAGAGGCCTAGAACATTGTATTTGTTTCCATGTTTTTATCCAACTTTCCTTTGTACTTTTTACAATTTTGTCTTTTATTGTATTTTTAAAAGTAGGATGTTAAAAATGGAAGTTAAAACGCTATTATAAGTAAAATGAGTTAATAGAATATTTATTATTAAATTGTTCTTTGACTAATCATATTTGTGCGTATTTGTTAGAAGTCTTGCATTAGAGGCCTAGAACATTGTATTTGTTTCCATGTTTTATCCAACTTTCCTTTGTACTTTTTTTACAATTTTGTCTTTTATTGTATTTTTAAAGTAGGATGTTAAAAATGGAAGTTAAAACGCTATTATAAGTAAAATGAGTTAATAGAATATTTATTATTAAATTGTTCTTTGGACTAATCATATTTGTGCGTATTTGTTAGAAGTCTTGCATTAGAGGCCTAGAACATTGTATTTGTTTCCATGTTTTATCCAACTTTCCTTTGTACTTTTTTACAATTTTGTCTTTTATTGTATTTTTAAAGTAGGATGTTAAAAATGGAAGTTAAAACGCTATTATAAGTAAAATGAGTTAATAGAATATTTATTATTAAATTGTTCTTTGGACTAATCATATTTGTGCGTATTTGTTAGAAGTCTTGCATTAGAGGCCTAGAACATTGTATTTGTTTCCATGTTTTATCCAACTTTCCTTTGTACTTTTTACAATTTTGTCTTTTATTGTATTTTTAAAGTAGGATGTTAAAAATGGAAGTTAAAACGCTATTATAAGTAAAATGAGTTAATAGAATATTTATTATTAAATTGTTCTTTGGACTAATCATATTTGTGCGTATTTGTTAGAAGTCTTGCATTAGAGGCCTAGAACATTGTATTTGTTTCCATGTTTTATCCAACTTTCCTTGGTACTTTTACAATTTTTTATTGTATTTTAAAGTAGATGTTAATAATGAGAATTAAAACGTTAAATGGGAGTTAACATTAATATGATGTTAAAAATGGGAATTATAATTAAAATGAGTTAACAAAATATATTATTAAAATTGGAACATTGTATTTGTTTCTATTTTTTACCCAACTCTCCTTGGTACTTTTACAATTTTGTTTTTTATTGCATTTTAAAGTAGGATGCTAAAAATGGGAATTAAGATGTTATTATAAGTAAAATGTGTTAAAAATATGTAATTATTAAATTGTTCTATAGACTACTCATATTTACACGTATTGTTAAAGACCTTGTATTGAGGCCTAGAACATTGCATTTGTTTCCATGTTTTTTATCCAACTTTTCTTTGTATTTTTAAAAATTTGTTTTTTATAGTTTAAAGTGGGATTTAAAAAATGAAAATGAAAATGTTATAAGTAAAATGAGTTAACAGAGTATGTAATTATTAAATTGTTTTATTTTTGACTACTCGTATTTGCGCGTATTGTTAGAGGCCTAGTAGATTATATTTACTTCCATATTTTTTATCCAATTTTTCTTTTGTACTTTTTACATTTTTTTTCATTTATTGTATTTTAAGATAGGATCTTAAAAAGGAAAATAAAATGCTATTACAAATAAAAGGAGTTAACAGGATATGTAATTATTAAATTTTTCTTTGAACTACTCATATTTGCGCATGTTGTTAGAGGTCACTTTTTCCTATAAAATTCTTGAGTTTATATTTAAAACAATAAAGTATAACTGACGGAAATAATTTTTATTTGCTGTAAAACAAAAATAATTATTTAATTTTTTGAACAACATTTGTCAGTCCTTTTCTAGAACATTTCTAGAAAAAAAGTCGAATAAAAAGTTTTATGGGAGCACAAAATTGAGATAAATAATGTTAAAGGAATTCAAAATCTGCTGACATTCATAGAACCCAAACTCAGAAATGATTTAATTTATCAGTGGGTTTTTATCTTAAACATAACTATTAGGCACAAAGAATAAATAAATTTTACATTAAATAATGTTATAAATTTGTAAGGATGTAAACGTGTAATATTTACCATGTTTAAAAAACATGTTTTAAATTCGTATTTAAATAATAATCAACTGTGTTTACTTGAAAAAATTATAAAGTGGTATCCGATTTTATCAGACAATAAATTTTTTCAACTATTTATTTCCAAAACATTTCTTTTAAAGTTTATTCGTCTTAGAAATTTTAATCTGATCAAAAATAATTTTTCCAGCATGAAGAAAGGTAAACATATTAAACTCTTTTGTGAATATTTGAATACATTTTTGAATTTACAATCAAAATAAATATATATCTGAAATGACCATCGTAACTAACATTATTGTATCGTAATACATGAATATGCGAATCTTTATGTGAATTCAGCGAACCATTGTAAAAGTTTATTTTTTTTTAACAAAACACACACACACATTTATTATTATTATTTTTTTTTGAAGAAAAAAAAAACTTCCACTGTCCATTTGTTGATTGTATTACTCTACTCTAATAATTAAAACCAACAGGATTACTAGAGGTAAAACACTCTTTCGTTCGGAATCCACTTTAAACCGTAGATCCTGGATAATATAGGCGTAGAGCTGCTGACAATCCTACCCTGTAAAAGGAAAACATCTCCTGTCTTGAAATCTGACACTGCTGGCAATACAGAGACAATTAATATTTATGCCATAGGCAAGGGCTGCTCATTTAGCACTACCCATTAGGCATATATGAAGATATGCTTGGACGCGAGTAATATTACCCCCACAACGCTCTACGATCCTATTAGACCGGGATCTAGTGTTTAAAGCGGATTCCGTGACACTACAAACATCCATGGCGTCGGCGGGACTCGAACCCGAAACTTGTGGTATCACTCAGCCATCAGGTCCCCTTGAACAATTATATATAAATATAATTACTAGAGTTTAGGTTCAGATTTTTCCAACCTTTAAATTTAACATCATACATTAAGTACCACCTATTTACCTTTAATGTTTCTGAAAAAAAAAGTGTTTTAAATTCGTATTTAACTATAAATAATAATAATTAATTGTTTTATATTTGAACATGTATAAAGGTGGGATCTGATTTTATCAGGCAACAAATAAAACTTTTTTCAACTATTTGTTTCCAAAACATTTATTACTCGCCTCAGAAACTTTAATCTCGTCAAAAATAATTTTTCCAGCATGTAGAAAGGTAAATATATAAACTCTTTTGTGAATATTTGAATTCACAATCGAAATAAATGTATATCTGAAATGACCATCGTATCCAACATTATTGTATCTTAAAACGTGAATGTGTAAATCTTTATGGGAATTCAGCGAACCATTGTAAAAGTTCGGATTTTTTTAACAAAACACACACACACTTATTTTTTATGGAAAAAAATTATTCCACTGTCCATTTGTTTATTGTATTACTCTACTCTAATCGGTAAATTAAAATCAACAGAACTACTGGAGGTAAAGCACTCTTTCGTTCGGAATCCACTTTAAACCATAGATCCTGGGTAATATAGATGTAAAGCTGCTGACAATCCTACCCTGTAAAAGGAAAACATCTCCTGTCTTGAAATCTGACACTGCTGGCAATACAGAGACAGTTAATATTTATGCCATAGGCAAGGGCTGCTCATTTAGCACTACCCAGCGGCCATATATGAAGATATGCTTGGACGCGAGTAACACTATCCACACAACGCTCTACGATCCTATTAGACCGGGACCTAGGGTTTAAAGCTGATTCCGAGCCTCTACAAACAGCCATGGCACTGCCGAAACTCGAACCCGAAACTTGTGGTACCACTCAACCATCAGGTCCCTTTGAACAATTATATATAAATACAACTGCCAGAGTTAGGATCAAGTATTTCCAACCTTTAAATTTAACATCATACATTAAGTACTGCCTAATTACCTTTAATGTTTCTGAAAAAAAAAACTGTTTTAAATTCATATTTAATTAATAATAATAATAATTAATTGTTTTATATTTTAACATGTTTAAAGGTGGCATCTGATTTTATCAACCAACAAATAAAACTTTTTTCAACTATTTGTTTCCAAAACATTTATTACTCGCCTTAGAAACTTTAATCTCGTCAAAAATAATTTTTCCAGCATGTAGAAAGGTAAATATATAAACTCTTTTGTGAATATTTGAATTCACAATCGAAATAAATGTATATCTGAAATGACCATCGTATCCAACATTATTGTATCTTAAAACGTGAATGTGTAAATCTTTATGGGAATTCAGCGAACCATTGTAAAAGTTCGGATTTTTTTAACAAAACACACACACACTTATTTTTTATGGAAAAAAAATTATTCCACTGTCCATTTGTTTATTGTATTACTCTACTCTAATCCGTAAAACCAACAGGATTACTAGAGAGGTAAAGCACTCTTTCTCCAGAATACCTTGATGACTCGGATATGCCTCGATAACTTTAACCGATTTCACCACTTCCAGGAAGACACATCAGAGAGTTATAGATTCGAACTCAGTCTATATCCGGCACTCATAGCAGGCTTTAAGGCCTAGCAGGCTCCAATGCCTGAGTCCTGCGTCCTTGTGAAGGCTGACCTGCTTTCGTAGTAAGAAAAAAAAAAACCAGTAAAATAAAGCGCTCGTTAGAAAAAAACCTGACAACTAGGAAGAGAGGAACAGAACATGTGACCGCGAATTCGTCCGCACGCTTGAGTTTTAAGAAACGACAGACAAAAAGGGGGAAATAATAATTATAAAAAAAAATAATATTCTCAGAGAAATAACAGTTTTGTGTTCGAAGTCACGAACTGGTGTGAAAATATTCAACGCTTGGAATGCTTTTTAAAAAAAAAAAATAATTATGGCTTTTTGGATGTGGAAAATACAAGTGAAGAGTTGTTCTTTTGTGTATCCGTCGTGGTGTAAATGGAGTAGCAGAGCCACGGAAGTATTCAATGGAGCGTGCAACTTTAAAATATTTTTTTTAAAGAATGTTTTGCTAAAGTAAATAATTTGACAAACTGTGTACTATTATTCTTTTTTGTATGTACTTCTCTTAGTGTTTACTAATTTTTTAAAACCCACCTTGAATTTTATTTAACTACCCATCTTAAGCCATTTTTTTTGTAACCTTTAGGTATTTTCAATGTTTGTTGCGAATACAGTGCTTCTACTAACTTTTGAATTGATATCATTTTTGTAAGAAAATAGTTATTATTATTACTACTACACCACATCAAAAAGCATCATTATGCCCAGATGAAATGCCCCTTTACAGTTTGGGAATGATGTGGGTGAGAAGTCTGAATGGGCTGTGGGACGCTCTATGGTCATATGAGACCGGGACCTGCTGCTTAAAGTGAATTCCGAACCACTACAAACATCCATGGCACCGCCGGGATCCGAATCCAAAACCTATGTTACTGAGAGCCAGAGCTCTAGCCACTAGACCATCAGGCCCCCGTAAAAATAGTTATAATGTTTTGTTGTTGTTTGTTTGTTGTTTCTTATCCCACTTTGCTGGCCCAGCCCACGAGCCCATACGTGCTCATGATTGAAGGGAAGGAAGCAGCTTCTGTTGTGATGGAGCACCCGTAGGTAGAAGCCTGACTTTTGCTCCGTGACGCTCTTACAGTCATAGGAGACCGGGACCTACGGCTTAAAGTGGATTCCGAACCACTACAAACATCCATGGCACCGCCGGGATTCGAACCCGAAACCTGTGGCACCGAGCGCTAGACACTCGGCCATTCAGGTCCCAAATTTGTGAATGCCAACGGCACGCGGTGTTCCCAGGTGGTCGCCCACCCAAGTACTGACCGCGCCCCATGATGCTTGACTTCGGTGATCTAACGAGAACCGGTATATTCAGCATGGTACGGCCGTTGGCTACATAGTTATAATTCTTACATTATTATAAAATTATCTATCCGTATGTAAGAGATGTATTAATTATCCCTATCTGAGTGTAATATTATATTGTAAACCATAAATATTAACAAAACTGCTGAAAGCTTTTCTAATATCTTGTAAATTAAAATAATTGCCCTACTCGTGACACAGTGGTAGTAACGTGAACAACTCGTGTGCATTAGGGCTGAGGTTCAATCTGCTGGTGGTTTTGTTGTAGACCCTGTTTTAAAAAATGGGACGACACGATGGCGTTTGGAATGTTCAGCATCTTTCCTTGTTTGTCGGATTACCAGATAGAGTTTTTAGTGTTTTCTCCTATATGATACACAAATGCAGGGTAATTCCCCCTAAAATTCTCCCAGAAGGCACTGCCCTCCATCTTCAGCGACACAGAGCCAAGTCAGACTTCAACCTACGGGTTATACGTTACTATAGAAGCTGCATCCTTTCCCTCCTTCCATGACAGCACATGGGTTCATGATGTTGTGCACTACATGGAATAAGAAACAGCATTTAAATAATTAGATAAAGATGATCAGCTATTATAAAAATAAGTATAATTAAATGACATATTTAACAACTTTTAAAATTAAATATGTCATTTTATGAATATCGCTTTACGATACTGCTTACAATATTTAGTCTTCGTATCCAAAAATCGTCATGAAAGAATAATAATAAATGCTATAATACTAATAATATATTTTATAATATATTAAGACGTGAAAACATAAAAGGAAGTTAATTCAAAGTTAAAAAAAAAGCTAATTCTTTTAAAAAGGCTTCCATTATCGTTTCTTTTCATTATATTATGTCCTATTTTATTTTATCATTTATGTCCTAATGACTGATTTCAATTTTTTCATAAGAAACGTTTTCCGGATATTTATTTAGCTTAACATAGGTTATTATTGATAAATAAATAAAATTGTTTGAAATCTTAACAGGGAAAGAAAAATATAATTATCACATTAACGATTTTAATGTATTCGGTCAAATTTGTTAAAATTAATTTTGAAATTGTGCATCATTAATCGTTTTTATAATATATATAATAAAAATTACATGCAAAGTGAATTCAAGAAGCGTAAATAACACTGTTAGTTACAACCGGTTTACCATTAAAATGTACAAAGCCCTTGTGAAGCTGTTTATAATTTGAATTTGTATATATTTTTAACTTCAATGATAAGACTGTTTAACTTGACTGTTTAAAAACATAGTATTATTTAATTTGCTGTTTTAAAATTGAGGGAACAAATTTGTTGTTGTCAATTAAATTACGTATAAAAAGAGTGAATTAATGTAGATTTGATGTTGTGATTTTTAGTTTTAATTTTAAAAGTTGATATTTAAATTTAAAAAAAAAAAGTAATTCTATTTTTATTTTCTTTATGTATCAATAACATGACTGAATTTTTAATTCCATTACGTTTAACAAATTTCGTATATTTGTTTTAAAAAAAATAAAGTAGATATTAACAATTGCATAAATATTATATATTTTGAATATTGAATTCAGTATACTCATCATTAGTTTCTTGAAGTTGGTAGTAATTATTAAAAAAAAATGTATATCAACATTCAACGAATAATTTTTATTATAATATTTAAAATGTTCACCCTCATGCAAAATCCACATATTTTTAAGAATTGAATTTTTTGCATAAATAAGTTAGAAATATCCCCAGACGAAATAAATACATCGGTATCAAGTTCGAAAAAATAAGGGTTTCTGATTCTTTATTAGGGGAGTTTTTGCATAACGTTTTTTTATCGTCCGATATTTTCTTCCAGCGCGCATGCTCATAGGTAATTGCGTATGCGTATCTGTAATAATGTTTCCTATGAGCATGCGCGCTAGGGAGAAAACGTTATGCAAAAACTCTATTATTATTAGTGGAACGCAGCCCACCGATTTTGAAAAAAAAAACAGTTACTGGTCGCTTTTTTTGTGACTATAATAATCGAACTTACTAAAATCCTGATTAATTCATTTCACGTTCTTTATACTTTTTAATTATAATATAAATAAAATGAAAAATCGATAACTTTGAGGAAATTTTTTTGTGTTGCTCGCTTTTTGCTTTTAAATCTGTGTAACTCTGTTCTAAATCAAGGCAATTGTTCAACATCTGAAAATATCCTACAGAATTTGATAAATAAAAATATCTTTGGTTGGATTGCAGTTTAACTTATATCGCTGGTGACAAACATATTGGGTGTTAATCTGGTGATAACTCTAATGCCTCCAAGTTATACATATAATAAGATCCCATTATAACACGGCTATACGGGGACAACTATTATACATGTGTTTTCATTATTTCAATTTTAAAGTGATAAACGTCAAAAAAATAGCCTATCGATTTAATATTGTAACACAATAAAATTATTATGGTATGCTATAGCTTAAAAATGAAAATATTGAAAAATAAAATTTATAAAATATAAATATGTATTGCCCTATTGTACAAGTAGCTGAATTTTAGGAGTGATAAATTACATTAATTGAATATTTTTTAAGACTTTACCTTATTGAAAATATAGTACTGTAGTAATCTATATAAATTCAAAGTATCGTAATGCACTACAATATTCGCTACAGTGTATTATAATGTAAATGATACCACTTTATTACAATGCAATACTACATTAACACAATAGATCTCGGTATACATTTAATATACTATCTACTAAGAAATAGTTTTCTAATAACTTCTAATTCTAATAGTTTTTGCGTTTTTGTTACACTTTAATTTACAAGATATATCTATATTTTTTTCAAGAGATTTCTAAAGAGGCAAACAAAGCTACAACTTCTTTTAAAAGTATAATTAATGTGTCTGATAAAGTTAAAATCACTTCTTATCAAGTTCCAAGAACTAATATTAAAAATATGAAAGCTTATACTTTAAGAGATTCACTTATTTTGCCTGCATGCAGATATGATAATGCTAAAAAATGAAACTACTATGAAAATAAGCACGATTCCTCTGTCCAACGATACAGGCACATTATAAAAATGTCTTTTTATCGAAAAAATGTATGGAGTAATAAAATTCACTATTCAAGAATTTTTGCATTGCAAATTGATAAGTCAAAAAGGAGCATTACCAAAGGCCCAATTCTCATTCTTCCGTTTTATTAATAAAGATAAAATAGTAGATCAGTTTCTTATTTGCAAAGAATGATGTGTCTACCAAAGGTGAGGCGGTTTTTAACATTTTGAATAACTCTCTTGATAAATGGCAGTTGACATGGAAGTAATGTGTAGGCATCTGTACAGATGGACGCCCTTCCATTGGAAGACTTTTTACACGTTCCAATGGATTACTTTTAGGGTTCCAAAACTTCCAGGTTACTTACAAGTTATCCTTAACACTTATTACACTTCCTTAATTTACTTCCCAGGTTCCCACTTTTTTTTATTGAAAGGGTTTTTACAATAGATGCAAGGGTCTCACATCTATTAAAAAAACAAAATGAGAAAATTGCCGTAATTCATTTGTTTCTTCAGAGGGAGGTCTTGATGGTAAAATCATTTTGAGAAAAATTGTGAGAAGTTTTACATCAATGTATTTCTGTGATGGATAACCTTTATTAAAAACAAGCAGATATCAAACTGAGTTTGATCGAAAAAGTTTCATAAACAGATGCAAGCAACCTTTGTACACTGAGAGATGACTGTCTAGGGGGAAATACTCATACAATAGCTAAAGCAAGAACCACTGCTTTTTTGTTGGAGGAGGTGAAACAATTACATTTCTGCAACCACCATTTGTGGGGGGTGATATTATAAGCAAACAGTTTTCCTAATACAGAGTAAAAAACTAACGAATAAGTATTGATTAAAATGTAAACAAGTGTGTAAATGTATTTAAGAATTATCTTATTTAATACTACAAGTTGTCTAGTGGAAAAACGTAAGTATTTGCAAAATATTTAATGATTTCATAATATAATCGTGTTTCCATCAATATGATCATGATTTTTAATGTTTCATAACTCTATAATCACTTGATTTTTACAATATTTTATAAGCACTAATTATTATTTTACAATAATGTTTTTAATCTAATTAGAATTTATAATGTTTTCATATAATCATGATTTTTAATGTTTTCATAATGCAATCGCATAATTTTATTATGTTTTCATAATCTGATTTATAATGTTTTCATAATATAATCATGATTTTTATAATATAGTTCATAATTTCAAGAATTTGTCTTTTCATAATCTATTGTATATCCATTTAATCATGTTATTGTATATTCATTTAAAGATTTATACATTGATATAAAGAATTATACATTTGAAGATTATTTTATCTCTATTAAAAAATATTAAAACCCTTAAATTATAGCTTTGAAATTTTACCAATGTGTATAAAAACAATTGTTTAAAAAATATAGATTTTTTTTGACAATTTCAG
>BPLQ01015640.1:0-15699 GCA_021605075.1 Caerostris darwini
ATTGGAATAAAATACATGGAATGAAAAGTTGTGAATCAAAACATTAGAGACTTTTCTATGCCTTAAAGTTTGTCAACATGTGTTTTATTTGATTAAGAATTCTAAAATGAAATGTGATCTAACAAGATACTATAATATAGACAATATAATTTTTAAAGAAGATGAATTTTAAGGATTTTTTGAAAAAGTGTGAAAATGAAGTAAACTCTGCAATTATTTGATATAATGATAACATTAAAATTTTATAAAAGGTATTATAATAGTTGCAAGTTGAAAATCAAGGACATTTTATTTTAAAAGCTTTTGTTATTTGAAAAACAAAAGAATTTGAGTTATAAATTTGAGTGATTTGATTATTGGCGAAGAAAAATTGATAAATGGTACTTTTAAGTTGGAAGTTATTTAAAGAAAACAAAACAAATAAATAAGTGTTTATATTAATAAAGGAGAATTTAAAGCTCAATAACATTTTTATGTATGTACATTTGTTTTTATTTACAAAGTTAAGTGATGAATCCCGTAGAGAGTGGAGGCAGAAAGGTCTCAGTTGCAAATTGCTATAAATTTAAATGGGAAATCTAGTGACGTATCTAGTTTAGATATTATGAATTCATAAATTCAAAGCCTGGGTAAGTTCCTAACAGAGTCACGGTGATCAAGATAAGTATGTGTCCATTATAGAAGATCAATAGTTTCTCGGTTCTCTTAACCTTCATACAGCCGTTGAAACTAGAATTTCAAGGGCTACTGTTTCCAGAAGGTTACACGAGAAAGATTTGTTTGTAAGACTTGCTGTTTGATATAATTTTCTGGTGTTCACAACTGCACACGAGAGAGCCTTTTACAACAAAGAACATTAACTGTGCACCAGAGATCCATGAGAGATCTTTCCATTCCCTGTTCAATAATAGTATCCGGTTCTTAACTATTGATTATACGTTCATCTGGATAGAACAAGGAAACAGTACCTTTCCTTCAACATCCAAGAAATATGCCACTATGGTTGTGGAGTTAAGAAGATATGAATAGGCATCATGTTGAATAGACGTACTAACTTCAATATCTTTTTTAGAGATTTTGAGATTACTATTAAGTATAGATATGAGAACTTATACCTATGACCTTATGTTCGCTTTTTTTATCCGTCCCGAATTTCTTTTTACGTATGATAACACATGTATGTATATGGCTTACCAAGCGATCAAATTTCTAGAAAATGAAGACATCCACTGAATGGATCATCCAGCTTATCTCCACCCCTTAAACCCTATATGTCATGTCTTGAATGCCCTTGGGAGGGAAATTGCAATTCACCTTGCACCTCAGGGATCCACTAGGGTCTGAAAACAGCGTTTCTGTAGATGTAGGAGCAATGTCCTCAGCTACTGAGAAACTGCCTGATTTTCAGCATGAACTGGCTTTATGAGAGTTGTATAATTATAAAAAGAGACAACATTCCCATTGACCAGTTTTTGTTTGGCTCTATTTCAAACTCTATTTCAAACATTGTCTGGAACTGAGTCGTTCATACATATGTGTGGTTAGTTTTAATATTACATATCTACGTACATACCTAATTTCAATTCAGTTCAATAAGTCTGAAAATGATTAAAAATGAAAATTCTATTAATTTTGAAAAACAATTTACATTTCTTAATAATGTCAGCTTATCAAACCGATGGAGAGAAATTGAAATTCTGTAAAATCACTTGATGCCAGTGCTAGGAAAACGGAAAAGTAATAATTACAAATATAAAAAATGTGTTCTAACTTCAAAGATATTTTCTGAATGATGAAAAAGGAAAACCATTGCATTTTGTATTGATCGAAAAAAAAAAGAATGACATTTTGAATAACATAAATATCGAAATGAAAATTGAAGAGTTAATAACATAATTTAGCGTACATTAATTTGTGTGTTCACTTCTTAAACAAAAAATGAATTCTAGAACATGCTTTAAAAGCTATTTGGATTGGTGCATTGCAACAGATTATTTTGTGTTTAAACGTAACACACCTTGCGGCAAAAGTGAAGCACATTACAAACAAATCCTAAAACTAATTATTCCCTCTAATTAACTATTCCCGTTAGTTTGAATAATTGAAGAAAGAATTATTTACTCAAAGTGATTGGATGCAAATTAATTTTGGGTACGCTGCAATAAATGTAAAAAATGAGAATAATTAAAGCCAACGTGGAACTAAGTTTATGAAATTAAATACAGCACCATGTTAAACAGCTTCACTTGCTTATTAAAAATGTATTATTTTTTTTATATGTTTCAGTTGAAATAATTTCACAGTATAATTTATATTAACATAGAGTATTTAATTAAAAATAAATGACATTTTAACTCTATAAGATTAAAAACATGAGATGAAAATGGCAAAATAAAGCATTTTTAAAAACTTCATATTTTATTGTTATTGCACTACTTTATTTAATGAAAACATTAATGCATTTATGAAAAATATTATATAAAATATCAGAATGGGAAAAATGTTGATATAATATACTAAAAAAACGCAGTAAAAATATACAATTAAACAAAATGGATAGAAAATTAAATTGTTTTGAATCAAACGTGCAAAAAATAACATAAGCAATTAATATATAAAATAACTTGAAATGTTGAACCAATTTTTGTTTTTAAGCTGTTCTGAAAATTATAAATATTGAATTTTTTTCTTTTATTTTATAAGTTTACAGGTTATTTTATATAATGTAGACTATGAAAAGGAGAAATGAAAAAAGGAAATTATGAAAGGATGGCATTTACATGGAGCTATGAAAGGCATTTAAGAATTAAAGGATGGCATTTACATGGAGCTATGAAAGGCATTTAAGAATTAAAGGATGGCATTTACATGGAGCTATGAAAGGCATTTAAGAATTAAAGGATGGCATTTACTCATAGAGCTAGAAACGATGACATTTATATGAAGCTATGAAAGAATGCATTTACGAATGAAAGGATGGCATTTATATGGAGCTATGAAAGGTTGGAATTTACATGGAGCTATGTAAGAATGGCATTTACGGATGAAAGGAAAGCATATATATGGAGCTATGAAAGGATGGCATTTACATGGAACTATGAGGGAGTGGCATTTACATGGAACTATGAAAGAATAGCATTTACGGTGAAATAATAGCATATATAGGGAGCTATGAAAGGATGGCATTTACATGGAGCTATGAAAGAATAGCATATACGAATGAAAGGAGGACATTTATATGGAGCTGTGAATGAATGGCATTTATGGATGAAAGAATAGCATTTACGAATGAAAGGGGGACATTTATATGGAGCTGTGAATGAATGGCATTTATGGATGAAATGATGGCATTTATGGATGTAAGGGTGGCATTTACAGGGAGCTATAAAAGGACGACATTTACATGAAGCTATGAAAGCAAAACATTTACATGGAGCTATGAAAGAATGGCATTTACATAGAGCTATGAAAGGATGGCATTTATGAATGAAAAGATGGCATTTATATGGAGCTATGAAAAGATGGCATTTATATGGAGCTATGAAAAGATGGCATTTTACATGGAGCTATGAAAGGATTGCATTTATTTGGAGAAAAATTAATGAATTCAATCAATTTAAAAATTAAATTCCATAAATTACTTAACATAATAGCTCTTTTCACAAATTCAAAATAAAAGAACTACTTGTCGAAAGGCTTGCTTTTTCAGTTATCAAGTACCAAGATTCGAACAATAAAAATGAATTATCCTTATCAGAATACAAATCAGAGTTATTCTACCTTGAATGAAGAATAAAGGTTCACAATGGAATGACGGCCATCATGTGCTCTTCAGATTCAGATTTAGATTCTTCTTCTTCTTCTTCTTCAGGAATGTGATTTTTTTTTCTTTCACCATGTCACTCAGAAAACCTGTAGTCAGTGGAAAAGAGGGGAAAAATTCGATTGAGGAGAAATTTTTCCTTCGCAGCGTTTTTCGAATTCATCATCAAATCCGCATTGCGCGGGAAAAAAAATATATTCGAAGGAAAAGTTAGCTTATTCTTCGACTTTTCTCATAAAAAGAAGAAGAAAAGAAAAGAAAAAAAAAAAAGAGAGAAGAATTTTACGACCTGGTAAAGTTCCGAGAGCTTAAAGTCCGTGGAACAAGAGGGCGAAAATGTATTCAGGTTATTTCAGACATGGCGATGTGTTTTTTTTCTTTCTTTCTCTTTCGTATTTCTTTTACGTGATTTTGCACGATGTTGCGTGACTGTCAATACTTGTGAAAAACGACTGTCAAAAGAAATCTGTTTTATGGAATGGATGGAAGCAGATAGGGACAGAATAAACAAAATTTCGGCCATTACTTTGGCTTATCTATGGAGATTCTTTCACATCATCTCCGAATCGTGATGTAAACGGACAAATTCAATTTTAAATTACCAAAAAAAAGGGTTTTTTAAATGCCTTTCGTTATTGAATTTTGCAATATAATGAATAGCTGTTTTTTTATTAAATTTCTTTTTTAATAGAATAACAAGGGATTCAAATTTTGTTAAATATAAATTAACAGGATCTGTTTTTGGTTTTTAGTTTTTAACATGTATTTTGTTTTTCTATTTTCAAGTGAGAATACTAAATTGTTTATTGAGGAATTGTTTATTTTCAATACAATTGAATCTTCACTTTGTATTTTTTCCACAAAAAAAGTCAATTTAATATGAATGTTTTGATAAAGTTGTTTTTTTACATAGCCTGCTTTTGCACCAAGAATTTGAAAATTTTCAATAAGTAAAAATTAAATTAAGTAACTTTCTTAATACAGTATGTTATTAATTTCACCTACTAGGTTTGTTTCATAATCAGGATACTCTTCGGAAATTATTTTTTGTGGATGAATGTTTTTAGCTTTTCTATGTTCTTTTAATTCCTAATTTCCACTGGAACTTCTAATTTTTATAGAAAAGTAGATATATTTGTTTATAGATCAATTTTTATAATGTATTTATCAATCAATCAATTATTATATACTTATATTTATTTGTTTGGTTCATTTTAAAAGATAGCTCAAATATTGTTGTTGTTATCTATGGCTTTATTAGAATTCAATCCATATAAATTTGGCCACTTACTGTAGAAACAAAAAGAACATATAAACAAATCAAAATTACAAAGGAAAAAGGCCAGACATTCTTAAGAAAAACGACCAAAAGGCCTTAAAAACAAGTTAAATGTTTTATGGATAAAAAATTTAAAAAGCTAGAAACACCGTAATAAAAGTCCATGTGATCAGGACATGTTGTCTTTGGCCCTAGTAAAGAGTACACAAATCACCATTCTGTTGTAAGTTAAGAGTCCAGTTTCGAGAAAACAAGTAGATGGCCTTGTTCATTTTCTCTGTCTTATATAAAACACATATATCAGAGTTCACAATCCCTATTTTGGTCAGGCAGTCGTATCCAGTTCTTAATCTAAAATTGGCAACAGCCTCTTTGAGAGTTTTTCCACTAAATTTTTTGTTATTCCCGATTGTCTCCTATTCTTTTCCTTTGGTGTTAGATAATAATTCACTAATATACAATGAATAATTTTTCTCCATATAGTACTCCTAAAAGAGTCAAGAGGGAAAGGACACTGTCCAGGAACTACTTTGTTCTATCGTTTTTGCCAAAAGATCGGCCCTTTCGTTTTTATCAATTCCAACATATAATGGAATCTACTGGAAAATTATGTATTTACCATTTTCATTAAGGAATTTCATATATTGTTTTATTTGAGTTCTTCTGTGATATTTACCTGTAGAATTACCAGAACATCAACATCCATCTGTACACAAATCAAGATAACTCAAATATTTAATGCATAATTCTAACATAAATTCATGTACTTTTAAATATTTGTTGTTTTAATTAATTTTGTAATTCCAAACACAGTGAAATTCTCAGAAATGTTTGCAATGAAGATTTTAAGATTGGAGAAAATGAAGATTTTTTATAATACAAAAATATTAATTAAATACAAAATTATATTAAAAATTTTTTGTAACAATGTTCATTCGATTCAAAGCACTATAATTGGATTCATAATACTATGATTCTATTCATAATTTTAGGATTCGATTTATACTATGATCCGATTCATAATATTAGATTAGAGTCGATTATTCGATTTATAATACTATAATTCGATTCATGATATGATTCTATTCAATGACAAGATTCATAATACGATGATTCGATTTGATGATTAGATTCATAATACGATTATTCGATTTGATGATTAGATTCATAATACTATGATTCAACTCATAATATTATTATTCGATTCGGTAATTCGATTTATAATAGTGTGATCCGATTCAGAATATTAGATTCAATTCGATTGTTCGAATTATATTACTATTATTCTATTCATAATATTATAATTCAATTTGATTCGATTCATAATAATTTCATTATATTCGATTATTCGATTCATAATACTATGATTATATTTGCCAACGGCCGTACCATGCTGAATATACCGGTTCTCGTTAGATCATCGAAGTCAAGCATCATTGGGCGCGGTCAGTACTTGGGTGGGTGACCACCTGGGAACACTGCGTGCCGTTGGCAAATTTGGGACCTGAATGGCCGAGTGTCTAGCGCTCTGGCGCTCGGTGCTACAGGTTTCGGGTTCGAATCCCGGCGGTGCCATGGATGTTTGTAGTGATTCGAAATCCACTTTAAGCCGTAGGTCCCGGTCTTCTATGACTGTAAGAGCGTCACGGAGCAAAAGTCAGGCTTCTACCTACGGGTGTTCCATCACAACAGAAGCTGCTTCCTTCCCCTTCAATCATGAGTCCATATGAGCTCGTGGGCTTGGCCAGCCAAGTGGGATTAGAAACAACAAACAACAACAACAACATGATTATATTCGATTATTCGATTCATAATACTATGATTCTGTTCGATGATTCGATTCATAATGCTATGATTCTATTCGATGATACAATTCAAAATACTAGGATTCTATTCGATGATTCTATTCATAATACTATGATTCGATTTATATTTAAATATTAAATTTTTTTACAAAGCGTTTAAGTGATGTTCAGTGATAGATTTTAAAAATTCTAATTCGTTTCTATATTGTGCTATATATTAGCTTTGCGCTTTAAAGGTTCAGTAGCGAAAATATCAAAAACCCTCTTTCTAATTTTTTTTAACTTTCTTTCTACTTCTAAAAATAAATGCATAACATCTCTTCTAACTTCCCTTATCATTTTATTAAACATTAGTTTATGTAATTAAACTTTAAAGCATAATTAACGTTTTTTATTTATCTTCTCTTATATAATTTCAAAATATATTTTTTTATATCTCAAAGTAAATTTTTTAATGAGCAAATTCAAATTATATTGTCAACGTAAATATTATTTGTAAATCATTTCAGAAAATCAGCAGTTAATTATTTCCTAAAGAAGAGTAATTTTATAAGATAATGATAACAGTTCTTTTAAAATAAAGTCGTTAACTAAATTACCACTCGCATCTTATCAATATAGTTATAAATTAATTTAATGATCACTTTTCTCTTAATGGCAGAAAAGAATTTTTCAGGGAAATTATTGGAGCGTTTAAGATTCTGGAATAAAAAGAGATTCATTATGGCACTTAAAAAGTTTTAATTCATTATAATTAAATACGTGTCTCCGTAGCAAGATTTAAGTAAATGTAGTTAACAATTTCTTGGTTTCTTGACACGATATTGATTTTAAATAAAAAAAGGGAAGTAAAGTAAATTAATAACATTAATCATTTTAAACTAGTTTCTTTAAAAGTATGTTTAAAGTATTTCATTCTTAAAAATATGTACTGTAATTAAAGTACATAATAAATGCCATGTAATTTCTATCATAAAAGTTAAATATTAAATGAAGTAAAATTAATAGCTATTGAATTTAACGATTTAAAATGCAGCTTTTAAATAACCAGGAAGTAATTTAGTGTAAACAACAATTTCATTTAGTTTTTATATAGTATAATATTGTTATTGTTACTGTTATATATATTGGGGCCTGATGGGCGAGTGTCGAGCACCGAGTGCCACGCGTTTCAGGTTTGAGTCCCGGAGGTGCCAAGGATATTTGTACCGGTTTGGAATCCGCTTTAAACCGTAGATCTCGGTCTGATATATATAACAACGGTCTAATATATATATATATATATATACATTGGGTGTAGGGCTGACAACCCTGCTCCGTAAAAAAGAAAAACGCCTCGAAATCTGGCAGTAAACAGACGGTCTTGGCCCACCTTGAGTCTGTTACGCCGATAATGATATATATATATATATGTGTGTGTGTGTTTGTGTGTCTGTGATAGATAGATACAAAATAATGTTGATTAGAATTGATATTCATAAATGTATTTTAATGAACGTATTATTAGTAAATAATATTAAAAATTTTAGAACTAAAGTATGTAAGTTTTGTTTAAGGCTGAGGTTTAAAGCGGATTCCGGATCACTACAAACGCCCATGACACTGGCAGGACTTGAACCTGAACCCTGTGGCGCCAAGAGCCAGAGTGCTGTTCACTCGACTAGAATTAGGCATGCTATATTAAAATCATGATGCTTACTACTTTAATGTAATTGTTTTAAATAACATTAAAGTTTTATCTAAATCAAAATCCCTTCAGTTATAACAGTTTTCTATAGTCTTAATGAAATTTTTTCAAAAAAATTGAATAATAAAAAAGCATTAACAACTTTAATCTTAAGCTTTCATTTGTAAATCTTCATTTTTACATGACTTTCTAAATTCTCATTTGAAAATGAGAAAAAAATTATTACAAAATTAAAAAAATATAATATCTTAAACTTTACAATTGAAAATGAAACCTGTTTTCAATTTGGTCATATTTGTATAGATGTATCTTTATTAATTATTTTCCAAAACCTTAAAATCCATTGAAGATCAATGGATCAATCTCACGTCAGATCAAAAATAAGATTTATTATTTAATAATTCCACATTAAATTGGTAAATATATTTTATACATCGTTCCTTCAATTTAGTTCAAGCAATTTATTCAATTCCTAGAGCTACATACATCTCGCCAATATTGATTTTCATTTTGAAAAAGCAGTTTTTTTTTCTTTTTACCGCACAATTTTTATCTCATTATCGTACTAAATCTTGCTACAAATATTTATCAAACATATTTATTTTGCTTGCATCCTTGCATGAAAGGAAAAATGATTGTATTTACTCAAAATTTTCCTATTTTCTCTTGTGTATTGTGCAGGCTTGTAAAACCCTCATACATTTATTTATCTTACATTTTTTTTAATGCTCATACTATTAACGATTTTTTATTAACGCTAAACTATCGATTAACAATTATAATTTTTCAATAATTATTCTTCCAAAAAATCTTGAAATACGTTCTTAATGATTGTAATAAGAAATAAAGAAAAAACATTTATTTAATTACTTTGGAGAAAAAATTATCTCAAAAATTCATTTGACTCAGGAAACCTTTTTTGTAAATTATTCTTATGACATCTGTATCTGAATAATATATTGTCTGATTTAGTTCTCAATCCATTGCATTTCTGTTGTTGCTGTTTCTTATCCCACTTCGTCAACAGCAACATCTAGACCAAATCCGTGAATGCGTACTATGTCACGATAAAGGTTAAAAAAATGCAGCTTCTTTTTGTCCTTGGCCTTGCAGCAACAAAGACATGGGGTACCCAATGGAAGAAATCTGACCTTACCCCACCAGGTTATCCACCCGGTACTTGGTACTCACTTTAGTCGCCTTTTACAACAACAACTCTTATAGCCCCACGAGAGAGCTGTCGTGGGGCTATTCTAACCCGGACCTACACGGGGCAATTGCATTTCTCATTTGTGTTGTTATTAAATTTGCTGTTTTTATATTTCAAAATAAGACTTAAAATAAATTGATAAAAGATGTTTGCTTGTTAAACCAAGAATTTGACAAATTCTGAAAGTTTTATGATTTCCTACTTTCCATCTTTCGAACAATAAATTGATAACATAATTTTTATGTTATGGATAACATAATTTAATTATTAACATAATTATCCATAATTATGGATAACATAATTTTTTTTCGAATACTAAATGATTTACATAATTTTTTCAATGGCTCGACAGCCCCATAGTGGACCAAGGTCTTCTGCCTACTGGCAGATTCCAAAACATGGTGATGTTGTTTTTCTTTTTACGGGGTAAGAGTTTTAATACTACAGTCATATTAGACCACGACCTACAGTTTAAAGTGGATTCTGAATCACTACAAACATAACAATGGATAACTGTTTACGTAATTTCTTCAATGGCCCGACAGCCTCATATTGGGCAAAGGCCTTCTACCTAATGTCAGATTTCGAAACATGAGATATTATTTTTTTTTACGGGCTATGGTTGTTAACCCTATGTTCAATACTCTACAGTCATATTAGACAGGGATCGAGTACCAGAGTGTTAGGTTTACATAATTAGTATTTTATTTAGATAAATTGATTGTATATTCAAATATATTATATTTAAATATAGGAATATATTATGTTTGAAATATTATTTTTTCCATTTTTCTTTTTATTGTCTGATAAAATTTAAATAAAAATAGTGTATAACAATTTATTTTAATTTAAAACTTTTATATCTTAAAATACAGTCATTTCTATCATACATCTTGTTATTGCCTTCTAAATTTGTGCATTTCTAAAAAACAATTGCCAAATAATCTTATTATTTTACTAGAACTTTCTAACCCGAACGGCACACTCGCCTCAGACCTATCATTAACGCAATTCAACATTAAATCGAAAATTTCTTTAAAACTTTGTGATTTTTATATATTTATTTTATTTCTTTAAATTCCAGTTTCACGAAAATAATGATCAAGAAAAATTTTATTTCATTCAAATTATTTATTTATTGATACATTTTTATTTTCATTTTTAAATTCCTTCTATTAGCTCACACTCTCCCTATATATATCTTGTTCAAATTTTCAATCGTTAATAAAATACTTTTTATTCATCCACTCAAGTTAAAATACATTTTTTTTAAAATTGTAGTGGATGACACTTGATGTTAATACAGTTTTTTCAAATATTAATTCAGTAATTAAATTTAATTAATTAATTTTGCTTTTTTTTAGATTTAAGTTACCAATAGATGGCGCCATATAAACTTTAAAAAATGCATGCAAGTTATTTATAAAGGACTTTCTGCAATATAGGGGGAGGGAGTAGGAATTGACTTTAAAAAAATTTTTATATTATTTGTTATGTTTTACTTAAATTCTAAACTTGAAAAACTTGCTTCTTAAATACATGACACGTGCAAATTATTATAAATTAAACAATGAATTTGGAAATTGTACCATACTTCAGCTAGAAATCCGTAATGAATTAAAAAATGAAATTCTAAATACCAATATAAGTTAAATATAAATTTCTACAGAGCAAAAATGAAATGTGGAAAATAAAAGCATTCTTAAAGATACTTTGAATTGCCTTCGGGGAGATTAATGTTTTCAATAACTACTTTAAATCGCTTTAACGTCGTCTTCGTGGCCTGATGACCGATTGACTAGAGCGGCCCTCGGTGTCACAGGTTTCGGTTTCGAGCACCAGCAATGTCATGGATGTTTGTAATAGTTCAGAATCAGCTTTAAACCATATGTCCCGATGTGATATGACTGTTGAGCGTAGGACTGACAAATCCACCGCGTAAAACGAAAAACATCTCCTGTTACGGTATATGCCCAGTAGGCAGACAGACTTGGGCCAGCCTAACTCCTTAGCATTACTCCTAGTTTATCATTCCTTAAATTATCCATCCACCTATCTACTTCTAACATATCCTATCCATTACTATCTCCATATCATCCTAACTCCTCCCCTGCATTACAGCTCACCATGGACTGTAATTCAGGGATGATAGTTAAGTAACTTACTTAGTCGTTTTCTCATTTTTGACAATATCATGAACACAGATGGTAATATGTGTAATTAAGCTGACAAATACTACATTTTTATAGTGCGTTGGCTTTGGTGAGATAACAGTTTTCATGTGTAATCTTAAAATAATGGTATTCCAGTTATAGAACCAGTTGTATATTTAATTACCTCCAAAAAATAAAGCGTTTTTTTTTTTTTAATTTGACATAGCAAATTACTCATACCTCTTCATACCTCTCATACCTTTTCATATCATTACGTTATTTTCATTTCATATCCAACCATACCTTATAAGAATTATTTATTTTTTCTGTACTCCATACCTTTATCATAATTTATGACTGTACTAATTACATTGAATCATATATTTTTTATTTATCTTAAATTACAATGTATTCCTGTAGTTCCGCAATTGGTAATCTTTTTCCATCATACATTTTATATTACTTTTACCTACTCTTTTTAAGTACTGGGAAGATACATAGCCCTGGATTAGGCGGAAAAAGTTGAGATTTTAATTTAGTAATAAAATATTTCATTTCATTGAAATTATTGCACTTCAAGTCAAAAATAGCGATAATAAAATTGATGGAATAATTTCAATGCCTCGCATCTTCATAGAATTTCTCCATGAAGTATTGACAGATAATCGTTATTCCCAGAAGCAATTCTGACAGACAGAACCTCTGAATCGTTAGAGGAAGCAATCCGCATGAAAAGATCACTTCATACATTCCAAAATGATCTCCTGAACCCCTACCGACCTCAATTACTTCTGCCGGGAGCATTCTCTGTCTTCCTGGGGGCGATCAATGAGCAAACATTTCTTTCCCTTATAAATCATTATGTCTTTCAAGAGGAGAAGGAAAATAAAAGTCCCTTCTGCTGTTGGGCTCAAAAGTATTGGTTATCACCGAATTTTTTCTCGATGAAAATGAAAGGCACGATCATTTTGTCATCGTCAGGATCGATCGAAATCGACCTCGGAAGGTTTTTACCACCATCCCAGAGGTTTTCTTGGTTCTTTCTTTTCCTTTCTGTTCTTTTCTTTTCTTTTTTGATATCGGCTTCTATCTCTCAACGGGGAGGCATGTGATTTGTAACCCTAAGATTCGGATTGTGCGAGATCCTTTCGGGGATTTACTCACCATACTTTTCTTCAACTTCGAGTTGCATTGGGAATTGTACTGTGTGAGCTATAAGAGTAAAAGAAAACATTTGATTTCGAAAGAGAGTCGTACAGGAATATCTGGATCATTGAACAAGTCAATCATGTTGAATGTTAAGATTTTTTTTTAGAAATATTCCGAATATGGAGTGAAACAGAAAATTGTGTAACAATAATAATTTTATTTTAAAGTTCAAAACATTCGAATTAAATCTTCTCTTTGAACAAAAACAATATAGCAAATAAGCCAATTCTGTTCGTTATATTGATCAAATTTGATCTGGAGAAGCAGTTAACAAGCAGAATGAAACATGATATAAGAGCCACGTGAAATTTAGTGTGATATCTGAAAGATAGTACTTCTTCATTGTCGCAGCAGCCCCATGGTGGGCCAAAGCCGTGTGCCTACTGGCAGGTTTTTACCACCATCCCAGAAGTTTCTGGGTCTTTTCTTTCTTTTATTTTTGATATCGGCTTCTATCTCTCAACGGGGAGGCATGTGATTTGTAACCCTAAGATTCGGATTAGGCGAGATCCTTTCTGGGATTTACTTACCAAACTTTTCTTCAACTTCGAGTTTCATTGGGAATTGTACTGGGAGTTATAAGAAGGCATTTGTTTCCGAAAGAGAGTTGTACAGGAATAACTGGAATAAATATAATTACTTGTTCTTTAACAGAATCATTCAAATCCTTTTTTAGTCAATTTTGTTTTTACTGACACCTAAATATATTTTGCCTTTCACGAATTTGATGGAAAATCAATCAAAAAAATGTTATACACGAAAATGAACAATTAATTGTGCCAAGAAACTATTACTCATGTAATGATTTGTTATGCACAATAGACTGAAGGCTATTATAATATTTTGCATACCAAACAATACCTAATAAAATTCATAATGTGCTTATAAGTATTCTTTATACTTTATACTTCTTATTCTTTATGTATCTCTCAGCGGGGCGGCAAGTGATTTGTAACCCTGAGATCCGGATTGTGCGAGATCCTTTCGGGGATTTACTTACCATACTTTTCTTCAATTTCGAGTTGCATTGGGAATTGTACTGGGAGTACAATTAAATTGTACTACTATAAAAGAAAAGCATTTGTTTCCGAACGAGAAATATCTGGATCATTTAACAAGTCAATCATGTTAAAGGTTTATTAAGATTTTTTTTCTAGAAATTTTCCAAATATGAAGTAAAACAGAAAGTTAGAAATAACAATCGAATCTTGGGGTTATATCACGGCACTCCCGTTGAGATAACCGATGTCAAAGAGAACTGAAGAGGCGAAAGACAGAAACACTCTGGATGACTTTCGCGGTCGTCCCCGACGATGACAAAATGATCGTGCCGACAAATCGGCGTTAACAATGCTTTTATTTGGCTGGCAGAAGACTTTTGACACTCGCTAATACTCCCGAGCATATTGTTTATGAAATGATTTTAACAATTGATCGCCCCCTTCGACGAAAGCTGAGGGGATGTTTAGTAATGAAGTAGATATTTGGCGGTTATGAAGGTTCATGATAAGTACTTTCACCAGACAGCGACCTGTCGGCGCCTGCGTAGATGAATAGAGCGCGTATTCCGCATCGGTACGCATCGCTGTTTTTGACTTGAAGATGCAACAATTTCAGTAGTGAAATGTTTATTGCTAAATTAAATCTCAACCACTATCAGGGCAACTCTGATGCCAAAAGAGTGAACAAAGTAATATAAAATGACATGATCGAAGACGCAGTGCCGAACACCGAGGCTCGCATTGGCAATTTGTAAATAAAATATGTGATTCAGTAACGACAATACGGTCATAAATTATGACAAAGTAGTGCGAAAAAATAAACAATTAGATATGAGAATGGCATAACGCTGTAATTAATATTTATGGTATGAAGGCATGAAATGAGCACAGCATGTCAGAATAAAAAAACGCTGGAGTATTAAGCCTGCAACTGGTTCTGCCAACTGGAGACTGCCAGATACGCCAACATGTAAACAACATACTAAAATAACAGTGACATACACGTAATACCATCTGTGTTCGTAATATTGTCGAAGGCTGACTAATGGAACAACAGCTTATCGGATACGGTCCGTAATGAGACTGATAATGAAGATAATTAAATGGATAAGGATATGTTAGAGAAGCAGACCAGACGGATGAACAGGAATGATAAACTGGGAGTAATGCTGGGAGACAGGCTGACTAATCTAACTACTGACTATACGACAGATTTTCGTTTTGCACGCGATTGTCACCGCTCAGCTGTTGTAAGCTATTACAAACATGTTTGTGCTGTGCTCGAACAGCCGCGGGGCGCCTGTCGATAAATCGTGGCATTTGTTTAAGCGATTTGAAACATTGGCCGTGTCTCCCGGGCGAACCCAAGCAATGTTTAAGATAGCACCCATTTCACATTTTTGCTACTGTCGAAGAACATATTTAACTTATATTGATATTTGGGCCCTATTCATTGCAGTTTCTTTGAAAGTATGTGAGCTGGGGTATTATTTGCACGTGTTATGTATTTAAGCTGAGATTAACAACTGGCT
>BPLQ01015641.1:0-12416 GCA_021605075.1 Caerostris darwini
ATCACATTCAGATGTCAACATTACTGTTCCATCATTTTTCTCTATTTCGTTGTCTACGTCACTGGGATAACATCTATTACATTACCAGCAAATGAAATCTGTGCCCATTGCATTACTTCACAAGCAAATATTCTGCCTGCGTCTAGCAAGAACTTGACACTTTAATTTCACACGATGATCATTTCTTCTTCTGTCATCTTTCCCTAATTTGTGAGACTCCGACTTCTGTTAGTGGCATATATAAATCGATGTTTAACAAAAAATTAAATATAACCTACCTTTTTATTCATATATAATAAAATCCTTGCAGCTATAAAAAATAGCTTCTATGACATCACTTAGAAAAAAAATATCTAATCTAAATTTGAAACAGTACAAATAATAACGGAATTCTTATTAAAAAATGTGCTAAAAATATAACTTACTGCTGGTATGAAAACAACTTATAAAGATTCAGTCTGATTCATTATTTTGATGCAATACAAATTTCCAATAAAACATTTATAATGTATTATCGTGTAATGTAATTTAAACTGACAGGCATTCTGAAATTTGAAAGGCAGCCTGACAATATTCAATGCTTGAAATGATGATGTATTTTAACCGAATTTCGAAATATCTACAATGAGTACGTTTCTAGTGGTAATTTTTTTTAATATATACTAATAATAAATAATGCAAATTATTCAAAATTAAGTAATTCAGTAGATGAGTTGTGAATTGCAACAATTGCCCACAATCTTTAGATGAATTTCATTTGACAATCCGGGCCGAAAATATCCAAGGCATAATATGCCTACTTATCAAAGAAAAAAAAATACGATGCAACGACGTTTTCAATGTGTACAAATTTGGAATATCCTCCATTTCATGTAAAATAGATGATATTTTCAATATTTGCTTTTAAAAAACAATTCTGCAAAATTAATTATTCAATTTTAAATTTGCTACGTACAATATTAGTCAAAACATTTGCATCACTTTATTTGAAATTCTTGCAATATTTTCAATATGAAGACCAATGTAGTAAATATATCTTCGAAATGCATTTACGATCCCAAATATTTAATGAATCAGCGTCAAAGGACATATGTTATTGAGTATTATATTATTATGCGATGCATAAATACAGTGGCGTCCTATAAATATAAAGAAACTTGAATAATGCAATGTTGATAAAATATATATCCGTCTAGAATGATTATCAACCTTGCAGCATCTGATAAGTCAATTAAAGAATGAATGCAAACTATTATTTTATGAGTTAAAGATAATTTCATTAATACAGTTTTAAAGATAAATATTTTAGACTACTAGAGACCACTTATTGTAATATAATGTGAATAACTCAGAAAAGAAAACATATTATAAATATTTTAATAATAGCTTCAACCCAAAACCCCGTCACGTATTGTACAAATACTTAAATGATTAAGTCATTCTAAATGTATGGTAATCACTATGTATTAGGACATAATTAAGAAACATAAATTTAAACTTGATTTCAGCGATCATCTTGAACAATATATTGATAGGTAATTCAGTAAACCATCTCAATAATATAAGTGAAACATAATATTATTAATATATATATATATATATATATATAATCTTTTAATAGACTAGTTGAACTAACTACAATAATTTATATAGGTTATATATTTATAATAGGACAATAACGCTGTTAAAATTGGCATATAGTGCGATGTCATAAATGTTTCAAAATTTAAACAAAACATCCATTGAAAACCCATATCCGCCAATAAAAATTCGTTTTACAATACCACATTTATTTATTTCCCCTATACTTTACAATACAACAAATCATAAAAGCTTGCCGGCATGTTACTTTATGGATATTGTCATTATTTTTAGAGCAGAGGTGGACATCTGGTGGCTTTACAATTTCCTGACGTGCGAAGGACGTCTTTTGGTTTTAAAGCCCACTTAATGTCTCCAAGTGATATCATAAAGCTCTGAAGTGTTGCAACAACTGCATTCCGCGGAAAGTTTGAAACAGGAGAGGAAACTGTTCTGGCACGAGACCAGGGAGGAATGCAAAGGGTTGTAAAATATTTTTATGCTCATTATATAAGTTTTTATGCGTCTCGGTTATGTCAGAGCGTTTTTTAACCTTTGTATTGATTACGAATGACGATGTTTTAAACAAAAGGTGAATTTAATATTTATTTACATGTAAAGGAATGTTTTCTTTTAAGGAGACTTTTAGAATTTTATGAAGCAGAATTTATTATTGAAATGAAATACGTATGCAGAAATTGAAACATTAATACCAACTGCAAGAAAGTGATTTCTACAGCCGTCTTATCATTAATGACCATGTAATAATATAGGAATATAGAGGTCATGAGCGAAAATAAAAATATTTGTGTTATGTTTTTATACACATTAGTTGTTATTATTATTGTGTAAAAATATTTGAATAAATATTTTTATATTTTTATAAACATTAATGATCATGGTCATTGATAAGACAGCTTTAGAAACCACTTCCTTGGAGTCGTTTCCACTTACCACTTAAAACCACTTACTGTATCAATTTCTGCATACGTATTTTATTTCAATAAAAAATTCTGTTTCATAAAATTATAAAAATAATCATCCATAAATTAAGATGATATTCCATGATGATGAAGGATACGAGTAAGATATATGACCTCATTTGTTGCAATGACAACCTCTATCTGAAAAAAAATATTCTGCGAGGTTTCAATATTGAGAGGTGGGTGAGCACAAATGTTTTTGCGACGCAGTGAATTTTAATTAAATTCACGTTACGATTTAAGACGTAACATCTGCAAAACCTACTTTTTTTTTCACAAATAAGTTTAAAAATTATATCACTGTAGAAGCGGGTTTTCGGCTTAAAAGTAGCATCTTTACACGAATGTATAATTATCTATCTTTAAATGTATTAAATATTGCACGTATGTGTGTGGTTTTTGTGTAAAGAAATATGCCATTTCTTACACCTGTGTCTCAAGTATCTCAACTTAACCACACCCAGCTGCAATCTAGTAACCCAACCTGCTCACTACAGTACCGATTTTTTTTTGTCTCATCATAGTCTTAATATTTTCCATTTATATTTCGTATGATATACAAGAATTTTATGAACTGCTTTGGGAAAATAACAGTGGCGGCTGTAACCATCATTTACCATGCCACTAAAAGACAATTCCTATCATTACATCATTACTAAATTACATTTTACTTACATTTCCAAGGATTTTTTATCTCTTTTCTAATCTATATATTTATTTCTGGCAAGCTGTCTTTCTTACAAGCAATCTTCCTGTCAAAGCTGGTGTAAATTTTCGACAACACTTTAAAAATTCAAATTTTATACAAGTGCATTTAAGTTTGTTAATTATAAATTAAATTTAATACACAAAATGAATTAAATATCAATGAAAAGTCGAATTAGAATTAAACCATATGCAGATTGCATCCTTGCACAACAGTATGAACAATCAGTGAAGCAGGAGGCTAAATGTAACTAGCAGATAAATTAAATAAGAGAAAAAAATCTCAATTAAAAATTAAAAAAATACAATCGGTATTCAAAATCATAGATATCCATTTGTACCATTATGAATTACCAACAGAAGATTAACCAACATTATTTAAATCCACACTACAATTCGTATTATCGCAACGTCAATAATCACAACGTCAATAATCGCAATCTCCCCACCAAATATCAGAACAAGTCAGAATCGAATCCACCCATTTGTACTCAACACGTTTTCAGGCGTCCCTTCCGAATCTCGACATCCCCCATTCCGCCCCTCCAGTCGCTAATCACTCTCGAATGTCTAATGACAGTTTCCACCTCCAATTTCACTCGCCGGGGGGAAACAAGTGTGAAGCTCCCCGCCACTCACGCTGCTGATGATGATGAAAATTGAGCAAATCGCTTCGCCAGCCACATTAATTCACCACTTATTTCAACGCGAGCTGGTTTTCGTACCCGAATTCTATTTCAGTATCACTCTGAAATTAAAGATTAAAAATGTGTCGTGATTCTATTTGCAACGGATTTATAAAGGAAGAATTCTTAATTGTCATTATGTTCCTAGCAAGTGTGGACATTTGACAATTCGGGAAATATGAAAACACAAATAATGAGTCATGACATCTGCATAAATATTTCCTTCCATCTTGTGCGTACAGGATGAAGGAATTTAAATTTTGTAACACCAAGTGATGATTAAATTACCTTTCATTCTTACGGATGTACTTTTGGAAAGATTACAACGAATATGAAAACTAATTACAAGAATTAAAAAAAGTGAACACGTTAATATTGAAATAGCCAGAAAGACTTATTTCTATTGTCTGAATTCTAGTTACTAACTTGGTCAAATGCATATTATTTTAATTTAGTTATTGAAATTTACTCCAAATCATTTTCATAAATTCGGTAAAAAGTGTAGAATCAAATCGCTATATATAAGTTTCTACATAAACGAACTGTAGACAGCAGAATTTCTGAAGAAAATTCATGGCACTCAATATATTCATGTTTCAGAAACAACTGCTGATTTGGAGTTGTGCCAACTATCATAGAAACCTTCGCGTAAATCAATCGAGTTCCACCCTTTGTCAGTACAGCGAGAGAGATTAATTCATTGTTAAACACATTATTTAACCATTAACATGTAAATTAAAATTATTTACAAATATCCTGGAACAAACCAACATCTTTAATGCGAAATAGCATGTTGGTTTGCAATTACTTAATTACAACCGAAGAGTAATTTTAAATACTAATTTTAATGTAACGAATTATAGGATATGCTTAGTATTCCAACGGGTCTTTTTAGTTTGTAATTGAAGCCCTATATGCATCTATACATTTGTGCTCACTGATGTATGCTACGAACAGCCCACCAACGGGCAATGAGGGGAAGACATTGTCTTCTATATTTTTGTATGATACGATAAAAAAAATCCATGAAATTTCCACTTGGCTAATTTGCTGTCAATGCGAGATGCTTTACAAACATTGCCATCAAATATCTTTGTTTCTGAAAGCATCGACTATAAATGCGTCGCCAGCAGATTTGGACCACCTCTCCTGAACGCCAACTGCGCAGATTACCTTTGGACGATGTGCCGAGTTCAACACAATATGCTAGTATAGTGATGCCATAGTTAAGTTTTAATTAGGACAAATTAAATTCCATCATAAATCAAAAAAGGGATTGGCATTCAAAGCCCTAGGCATTATTTACAAAATATTAAAATTACCACTAAATCTGGTTAAATATAATATAGATACCGACAATAACAATTGAGAAAACATCAATTCAAATTTTAAAAACAACTACAGATCAAATTTAAAAAATTTACCTCAAAAGTACAAATCCATGTCGTAATTGCCCTACAGTGTTGTCTCTGCTTAAATATTTCATCATACCACAAAGTGGATTATATTGTTGATACCTGGTATAGTTATTATTTCTGGAATAAATATTGTGTGACCACGTAATAGCTAACGACTATAGTATTGCTAATAATAACAGTTATAATCAAAATTTAAAAAATTGTTTAAAACGCTTTCTAGCTCATAAGTACAAAACCTTGTTGAAAATATCACACAGTCACTTACAGCGATGCAAATAGTCAGTTTAGAGTTTCCATCATGCCGACAAAGCAGGCATTATATAAATCAATAATACCAATATAAATATTATCAATCTAATCTAAATGCTCTTTCAGAAAATTTCGGCACGACAGTATCCAGTATTACAATACTTTTAATGGCAATATTTTTATTTTTAACTGTACTATTATAACATATTTTAAATAATATTTCTGTATACTTGATGTAATTTTTTGTTTTTAAGCAAGACAATTTGTAACTCATTTCCTTTTGTTCAATTAGCGTGAAATTTTAGAAAAATGGCACAGCTCAAAGCTTTCTTATGATAAGGCTTGTGGATTTTCAAAAGTAATTAATTGCACTTGTCGTAACAGCTACAGACAATTAACGAAGCCTTTCAATCATAAAAATTTATTTTACGTTGTTCAGAGGTATGGCATCGAAGGTTTGAAGTTAGTCTTTACCATTTTTTGCATTTAAAGGGCTTGTTACGATAACCATTAACATAATTATCTCATGTCATGAAGATTTTGTCTTTAGTCAGCTGTTATCTTTTCTGTAATAAATAGACCGTTTAATGGCACCCATTATGCTGCTCATATTTCAGGAAAATATTTTCACATGTTAATGATATTAATTTAGTCGTGCTTAATAGATCTAATATTTACATAACAACGGTAAGCTGAAATTCAGTATTAACACTATCATTTTTAAAAGTAGCTTAGATTTTAAAACAGACATTACCTATTAATGTGTGTATTTCTCTCAGATTTACAAAAGAGAAATTATTTCTAATTAAGTTAAAGTTAAGTCGTTAAAATTTTGATAAATTATTTCTCCGAAACATGGTATAAATTGATTTTTGCAATAATTTATCATTTAAATACGTTTTTATGAAATGCATTAGAATCAAAATTAGTGATAAAAAAATCAACTAAATTGCTTGCATATGTTAGTTAAAAAAGTGAATGAAATTAAGCAATCTATACATATAATTTCTTTCGATGAAAAGGTCGATCTAATAGTAAGGACGCTTTTAAGGAAGATTAATCCATCACTTAATTTTGATGTTTAAATGTTATTTTTTACGAAGATTACTTAAAAGTTCATTATTAATTGATAGAATAAATTAATATAAAAGCTAAGGTTATTTTTAAAAAATAGATGCATAATTCAGAATAAAAACATGTTGTCTTTCATACTACTTAATGAATTTTTGGGAAGGAACATTTCCCATACATAACTGCCTTCACTTTAAGGTATTTTATATTTATTAATTATTTTTATAATTTAATATTAGTTCAATTAAGCATTGATACTGAATTTTTAAATGATTCTAAACAATAAAAAATAGAAAAAAAATTTATTAGAAATATTCACCGTTCTAGAATCGTAGAAAGTTGATCTATCTATTATCCATCAGTTGAATCTATATCTGATCTATTCTCATAAAAGAGAGTGATAAGGACGTTATGTCCACTTGGATCCGAGTTAAAGTAGGATCGTCACTACTTCAAATAAAATGCAAATCTTGCACCCATCCAAAGTTAGAACGAAAATCCACGTACAACGGAAAGCAACTATATGTTGAAACGAAACATTGTTCTGGCAAATTAATTAAAAGCAATATAAAATATAGTAAATATCCCTATATTTAACATTTTTAATTAAAAAATTCTCAACACTGTATTTAAATTAAAACAGTACTTATTTAATTAAACATATCTCATTAAATAATTGATTAAATTAGGTAGGGTTTGTTTTGCCTTTTGTAGCCTTTATCAACTTTATCCATTTTACAAAATTAATGAAGATTTCATTTCAAATACTATTTGTAAACTGACATAATAGTTCTCGTCAATATGTCTAGTATTATATCAGCATTTATTTCATTAAATGGCTTCATAAGAAGAATTTGTAACCAAGAAATTGAAATTAAAAATTAGCCTTAATTAAATTCCAACAAAGACATTTCATGACAAAAGGAAATGTTGCTTCAGAAATTCTAACTAATTAAGCCCCACATTTTAAAGTGCACACTACACCGTAGAAATAATGTAGTTCACTGACCTCATGCAAAGACCGCTCTGTAATTCGCCTTCTTACGACAACTTCAAATCATTTTATTAACGGTTAAGTATTAATTAAGAGTCTAAGAATGTTACTTGATTCTCATCTCTTGCATTATTCTTACAAATTAGAGGACATTATTTATAATAAATACCAAATAAAATGTGATGCAAATTTGTTATAAAATACATCACAGAAAATAGTAATAGAAATCTCTTTTTTCATTCTAATGCAGCTGGCAAACACTTAGACAGCTTGGTCTTGGATGCCTTAAGGCAAGTGCTGCACAGACGTTACTCACTTTGCATTACCCAGGGAGCGCGTGTAACTTGAAGATAAGATACGGACGCGGAGTCACAATGCCCCCGCAACACTCTACTATCCTATTAGACCGGGACCTACGGTTTAAAGTGGATTCCGAACCACTACAGACATCCATGGCACCGCCTGGACTCGAACCCGAAACCTGTGGTACCGAGCGCCAGAGCGCTAGCCACTCGGCCATTCAGGCCCACGTAATAGAAATCTAAACTATTAAAATTTGGAATGTTTTTAGGTATGCGTGATATACGTGAATGATTCAAGTTTATGAGATGATAATTTGAACCTAAAATCTGATTAAAAAATAGAGCATAAAAGGGTGCAATTTCATTTTTACAACAGCCGAAGACTTCAAGAAATTAAAATTGAAGAATCGAGGTCGAATAATTATCCTTTTTGAAATTGTAATATGAGAGTCCATTTATCAATCGATTTATATAATTTGTTTACTTAAAGACAAATATTCACCTTTCGAAAAATATCTAATTTAACTTTTGAAAATATTTACTGTAGGAAGTCAAATTCAGAAAATTTAGATCATAAAATTATACGTTTTAAAAATTCTGGCATTGGAAATGGTTATACACAGATTTTTTATTACTTTAATTAGTAACAACCGCATCTATTTACATAAGAGCAATTTTAAAATACAGCATATTTTTGGCAATTAATATCTTACAGATAAAAAAAAAAATTGCGTAGATAGGAATTCTGCAACTAAACTAATAATTTAGTGGAAAGTAATGTGATCGTTTAGTCTAAAATAATATAGAAAACCTTTATTAAGTTTTTTCTCTAATATTTAAATGCTAACTTTCTAATTAAATAAAAGATAAGTCATGTTTCTAGCTTTAATCATTCATTAAAATCTGAAAAATTACTAATTATATTTAAATAAAAATAGACATATTTTGGAACGCTTATGCGGATACATTCATGATTATTTAGCCAAAACTATTCAAGAAGGGAAGACTCACATGTTCTTAAAAATAGAATTGCAGTGGGACTGCGTTACTTTCCTCTCTGAATATCATTGCGCATGTAAATTTTCGATACCAACTAAAGAAGAACTCCAATTTTTCGATTTATTTCTTGTCAATGTTCTTTACCATCCTTCAGGATGTACAAGGCTAAAAAAACCACCTTATTATTACGGTTGTGCGATAAATTGTCAACATAACCTGCAAACGTTGTCAAAGGAAGAAATGAAACAGCTAGTATCTACGAAAATTGTCGATGATATCGGCGCAGTTTAAATGACGGAGGTCGTGGTATTAAGGAAGCACCAAGTAATAAAATGCATTAATAAAGCTTTTAAATGCTTCAATGCAGCGATTTATCTCAAAATTTGACAAAGAGTTCAAATTTTAGGATGTAGTTTATGTATATATTACTGTTATATTATTGTAGGATTATACTATTATATCGTCTATGTCCGATATATGAATATGCAAATTTTGACTGCTTGCATTTGTCAATGTGCTGTATTACTTATTTTGTAATGCGAATGTGTTCCTGCTCATGAAATGTCTGGTTATTGTCATTGCGCGTTAGAATATGGGAGCTTCCAAACAGTACTTTAGGCATTCAAACGGCATTTTTCAAAGTTTTGAAACATGCTCATTCTTGTTTCTGGCATGATTGGTTACATTCATATATCTCGCATAATAATACTACTTTTAATTTACAAAAATTATGGATTAAATATTTATTTAATTCGTTCCAGTTTTAATTTCCTGCGAAAAGATCATCTTAAAGTTATTAATAAAAATTAAAATATACCAATTCAAAGCTTTAAAAAATAAAAACAAATTATTTTTCGAAGAACTACAATTATTTCACTAGTACGGATATTCGTAGTAGATGCTGTTTGAACATGCTGATATCACAAAATTTAAAAAGTGGTAAGAATTTCAAAAATCTACTTGTTTCTATCCAAAAAAATTTCCATTGCACTAAAAGATCTCTTTTAATGCAGAAATCTACATATTATGACTGAAACGTAGTTCAAGATGAGCTCTTATTTTCTCCAAGTATCTCTATGATGATGTCGAAGATTATTGGAGCTCACTGGAACAGTCAGGGTCCTCATCTCCGGTGGTGAAAAACATAAAAGAATGAAAATATCTCCAAGTATCTTTATGTGTCTTCAAATTAGCGAATCTTCGCAACAGTTTGTTAACGACATCAAAATATTAATACCATTGGCATATCCCGATTATCCACAAGATGTTATTCTTTTAAATTGAAGAGTATCGTGGGTGAGGGAGATCCAAATTTCCCAATCTTTCATCTGGAAAAGACATAAAAGTGCTCGGTTATTGATTTGAAATCAATCTACCTGAATGCATTCAAATAACCCAATCGGATTGAAAGAGGAGCTCTGATAAAAATAAGAAATCAAACGATGTGATCTTTAAAATATCCTTTTTCCTAAATAAAGAAGATTAAGAAGAGATGTGGAAAGTATGATGACAGAATTGTTGTAATAATTCAAATTGTAATAATAATAAATCTATTAAGTTCAGCCCAATTAAAGTCAATATAATTGAAGAAAAATTGCTCCTGCCCTTCCTTAGGGCGTTGAGAACAGATTTTTGAGTTGAATTCAGTTGAAATTTTAAAGACGGAACAGAAGATATGAAAGCTTAAAACTGCTGATAACGGCTGCCGCATATATTTGCTTAAAAGGATGGGCAAATTCATCATCAGAAGCTATCGTTTGTAAAAAAGGATCACATATTCATGGTGAAACGAAGACAAATCCATGAAAGAAAGGAAAGCAAGGGATTATTGAACCTATAAAAAAGAATGGAATTATTGATAAAAATAACTAGTGCTATCCAGGATACAGACTCATAACATCATCAAAAAATCCCAGACTAACGATATTGAAATCCAGATGTTCGTCTTCTATTGCTGCTTGTTCTCAGATCAGTCCACAAATAAACCTCTGCAACCGCAATGATGCTTATCGAATTTTGAAAATAATGACGGATATTTGAATACAGATGGCAATAAAATTGTAACTCATTTTCTTTTTCTGTCAAGAATGTGATTCTTGCAATTGAATGTGAGTGCATTACTTGATCTTTATTTTGCTTGCCTTTTTTCGTTTATGAATTAATTTTTAATATAATGTTTTGAAAATAAACTATTCTTTTACTTTAATAAAAAATTATTCCATGAGTAATCTGGGAGTTTAAATTCAATACAATGTTTATTCAAGCTATAAAAAAACGTCTGTTTCACAACTTAATTATGATTTTAATATGATTGCTAATTGTATGCATAAAGTATTTGATATTCTACATGAATTTTAATGTAAACTATAAAACAAAATCTTTTTTAAAATCAGAAATCAATGCAGTTATATCATATACATGTTTTGCTAAATTGCAAAAACTAAATAAAGAATTTTAGATGCTATTAATGTAATATCATGTTTGTGTTAATGTGCGACCGAAATGAGGCAATTTTTCAATGAAAAAACACCATTATTATTACTATTGTTGATAACAGTTAAAGTAAACAATTGAAAAATTATTTCTATACAATGTGACTGTTATTGAAACAATGCATACTGAACAACAGATGAAACAAAGATATAATGAAATATTCCATGTAAACTGCTTTAAAACAATTTTGAGTGCGAACGATTAAGTTTGATTGCGATAAAATTGCGAAACTCTCTGCTACTATGGATGAGACCAGAGCCGTAAGTGCTGTTTTTTTCTCTGTTGGGTTGGGAATTTTGGCACAGTTCTTTTATGTGCAGGATTTGTGGAGTTTATTTCACTTTTCGTTTTATGCTTTTTTGACAGTCATTACAGTTAAGGAAAATGGCGGATTGAAACTTTTGATTTCTGGCCTTGATATTTCGGCTGCCGAGATTATCACTAATCGTAATTGTATTTTTATTATTGAAAATAATAATGAGTCAATTGATACTCCCAAATCCAATTTTACTAAAACTGAAATCGATATGAGTCAAGGTGATTCAAATATAATTACTGATGATGATAAGGATGAATTATTACATCCCCTTGAGTACATGCTAAATGGAATTTTCCCTTATTGTCAATTTGTTGATTCAAACAACATGAATAATAAACCAATTGTTTACTTTGTTACCAATCGTCCTAACGAATATCCTTTTCGAACAAGGAATTATTTTACAAGCACTTCGTATGTTCGTTACCACTGTGATACATGTTCCTCTTAAATTAAACATGATACATAAAAATTACTTTCTTAGTTCGGGCAAAACTTTTCAAAATTCACCAAAAATTAAAAATTAAATTCTTTATTAGAAAATTTCAAAATTAAAAATTTTTTTAAATTTTTTTGTCTGCCATAAAATATGAAAATTAATATTTCCTAAATTTTTTAA